>CM057453.1:1491962500-1491985000 GCA_016271365.2 Neoceratodus forsteri | reverse complement strand
CGCAATTAACGGAAATGGTAATGGTAACAGCAACAATAACAAAGGAAACAGAAATGCAAAAGGAAATGCAAGCGCATATGGAAATGCAAAGCGCAATGCGCATGGGCACAGTAACGCAATTGCAAACGCAAATGGTAACAGTAACAGCAAGGAAAACGCAAAACGAAAGAGAAACGGAAATGTAAATGAAAGGGCTGCTGTAAACGCAAATTGCAATGTGCACGGTGACGCAAACAAACACTAGTGGAAATGCAAATAGTAACAGTAATGAAAACGCAAGCAGAAACGGTAACGCAAATGGGGACATAAACGCAAGTGTTAACAGTAACAGAAGTGCATACCCTGTTTTTGCGAACAGGTGCATAGATAAACACAAGGAATGTATACATTGTAATGGGCATCGAAGCTGAAAACGGCATTGAAGTACTTAATTGCTAATATCTTAGCAACCGCGACATAGAAAAAAATTTAAATTTCACAAAATCATGATTTTCCTGGTGAGCTTATAGGGCTATGTAATTTGCAACCAAAAAATCTGTCTTGCATCGTTTTCGAGATACGAGCCCCAAAAGGCGCAGCGTACGCTACCATGTTAGCCTATGGGAAAAATCGCCAGCTTCAGACTACCGTAACTTTGCAGCCATACAATATTTTTTCACCAACAGATGCATCTGTGAGATGTTGGATGCAGTCCCTACAAATTTCAGCTCAAAAGACCAAACCGTTCTCTTGCAGCAGTGTGGCAAAAAACTGCTGTCATTTTGGCCATAGTCTGAAAAAGTAGTGGTGTGATTTGCAAAAGCTTTCGGAAGCATTTGCGAAAGTGTTGTGAATGCGACACTACTTTGTGACCCTACCTTTTCCAGAAATTTGAAAAACACATTTATAGAGTGTTTCACCCCAAAATAAAGACATGGCTAACATCCTCAGTGTCCGACCTAGGTGAACACAAAAAGAATTGTTGCTGGAGGGTCCCAAATTTAAACGGCAAGCATTTTTCTGATCGTTAACTGAAAACAAAATTGCGGATCTGTGACACTACTAGGGCCATTTGCGACACTAAAAAGTGCATTTGCAAAAGTGTCTAACTTTTTGTCAACTTTTCCCATTGACTTATGGGAACTTGTTTTTTGAATAACTTTTGAACTGCTTAATATTTTTTCACAAAATCTTTGAAAGGCACGGCGGGGACCCTGGCCGCACGTTCCCTGAAGTTTTCGGACCGGTCACGCAAACCGTGCAACTTGTAGGTGCGAGTAAAGAATTCACTAGAAACTGTAAACGCACGCGCAGATAACACTTAACTCTGCAGCCGTATATCAGACTGGTACGAAAATTGGCAGATCCCAAGATGTACGGTTCTTGATTATGCATTCCAAATTTCAGACAAATCCATTAAATGGTGGCAAAGTTATTAAGGTGCAAAGTTTGACCCTTTAACCTTAAGGGCTACTCAACCCTAACTATGGTAGCACTACTGTGCTACCATTATAATATATGTGTGTGTGTGTGTATATATATATATATATATATATATGTGTGTGTGTGTGTGTGTGTGTGTGTGTGTGTATACACTGTAAAACAAAGTACAGAAAGTAGGGTCTCTCATATTAAAAAGAAGTACACGTATCTCGGAGTGTAAATGTAGTACTAAAGAACAACTGTCCCACAGAAATGTGGGGAGGTCAGAACCTACTTTGGAACATACCGGACCATCAGTCTCACACGTGCAAAAAAGCTTTATTTATGTAAACAAAATTCCCATATATGCTTGGCAAAAACATACAAAGACATGTGCAGAAAAGAACGAGCGCCTCACCCACAAAGTTCGTTTCTGAAAGGGAAGCTGTCTTCTCTGCAGACCTGGATACTGGTAGCTTCCTGGTACTAACAGGCTACTATAACAAATTTGAACTCTCCTCAAGCAAACAGCCTAATGTGCAATTGGTTTCCTCGAAGCCATGAAAGACAGAACTGTAACAATATTTCTTCCAGCCTTTCACAAAAAACTGGTAAACCATGTCGCCCATGGACATGCCATAAGAAACTCAGGTGATAGGAGCACACTCGAGGAAGCCAAAGCAGGTGCTGACCTCCCCATAATATATACAAAACTGCATTAATGTCCAGTTAGGGTTCAACTTAACCACACAACAGTAGCATTAGCTTTTCAACTAACTCCCACCTACCACATCCCAAGCAGCAAAGGACAAGACCACATAAACAGCCACAGTAAGGGTCAGGGGTGTCATGCAGTGAAAAATTCTGGAGGGGCACAAAATCCCAGCCTCTTTAGTGGGGTCCAGGAGCATGCCCCCCCCAGGAAAATTTTGAAAAACTGAAGTCAAATGGTGCATTTGGTGACTTTTAGCAGTCCAGAAAACTGTCCCCAACAAGCTAAATGCCATAACACTGATATAGGTTAGAGCAATGACAGATTGCTCTTGTTCTTTGTTCAGTCTATGTACAATGTCACCTTTTGTATTTTAAAGAAACGTTTGAAGAATTAGTCAAAACTTGTGCATTTTGAAAGTCTTTTATCATATATAATCAAATCAGCCAACTTCTTAGTCTACTCCTAGCTGATCCAAGAAAGGGACCTGCATTGTGTCTACACAGAGTGCTAACGCTGCAGGGAAGGTCAGTGGCATGCTGTGGTGCATATAGGCAGAGGTATCACTAGCAGATGGTGGGACAAATCAACAGGTCTGCTAATCTGTTCTGTTAATGCACAGCACTAGTGCCTGCAGCATGGCAAGGATCATCTCCTCAGTACCAGGACCATAACAGCACTGAATGTGACTGCATAAAAGACAGCAAGGAGGGATGGTTAGCAGGATACAAAGTTTCACACAGTAGCAGAAGGCAGCGGGAGGTTAAAGTGCCTATGGTGCCTGAGCCCCTATAGTCATGGTGGCTAAATTTATGCATGCATTTCAGTCATAATAATTATTTGCTAATGTCTGATGACTGGGTAAACTGTTAGACTGAAGGCACTGTTAGACAAAGTTTCACTTGCTTCCATAATGTGTTCTAATTTTGGGAGACATTTTAGATTGAGGTTGGATGACCATCATGTCCCAACACTATCACTGAGCAGCTGCTGCATGGCATGGAGCAATGAGGTCACTATGAATGTACAACCTCCTATCTTCTACCTTAGTTATAGTCGGTCAGAAAATCAAATGTCAAAAACTTTCATTTCATTGTAATGCATTCTAGTACATTCCAGCACAGTTTGGTTTACTTTAAACTGATTAATGTCCTCTATGGATATGGCAGTCATTGGAGGACTTGACACTGCTGAGACACATGAACAGGCATTATATGGATGGAAGCTTCACTCATTGCTCAAGCTGTATATGTCATATGGAAACAGAGAACATCTGTTTTCTGTGCTCTCAGTCTAGCATTTCTCACGAGCACATTCTCACTTGGGAGGTCTCGAATATAAAAATGAAAAAGTGAGTCTTCTTGATGGAATTAATAATTTTTTGCAATTGTTTAACCAGGGTGTAACACTAAGCTGAAAGCTTGTGTAACCTCATCAGCCTAAACTGGGGACTACTACCCCTGCCTGTTTGGCTATGGACAGAAGTTGAGGGGCCTAGGTCCTATGAAGTGGTGCCTCCATTTTTAAACCTGAAATTTGGGGAGAAAGGTGCCACTTGGCATGATGATTAGGTTCGGCTACTCTGCACAGGGGCACCCAAATAACTCTGGACACAGGAAGCAATAACTGTAATGTCCAATACCAGAAGCTGGGATTCTAAAGTGACTTTTATTGACATCCAACAGAATAAACAAAGCATAGATGGACCCCACGGGCTACACTCCTGGTAATGCAGATTTATGGAGATCAGAACACCATCTTTACACGAAACCCTCAGGTTTAGAAACACTCTGGCACGCATCCTAACAACTCTTTTCGGTTTCCTGGCTCGACTCCCTTGCCAGCCCTCTGGACTACCTTCCTTCCATGGCTCGACTCCCTGCCAGCCCTTTGGACACTTTCCATATAGCATGGAACATTTCTCGGTGGCTCCCTAAACCACCTCTGAGCACTTCTGATTCCAAGCGGAAATCTTCTTCAACAATCCCACATCTGGGTACTTTCCTCAGGCACTGGCCAAGTACCTGAGAGAAAGCAACAGGTGTCCCAGAGCAAACCCGTAGAGGTGAATTTGGTTACTACTGATGGCGGGTCTCCTACCTCTCGCTCCCATAATTCATACCCGGCCATTTCTCTGGACTTCAACACCTCATCCTCTGAAAACACTTTACTGTGTAGATTCTGTTTAAATGTACATCACATTTAATCTACTGCTTCTTCCATCCCACATGTGCTGAACTGGAAACATACTTAATGCACGGCTGTGTCCATTTCTCTAGACCCCCACAGAGTTAAGCAGTCCAGTTACCACAACTTTCAAAACTGTACTTGGCTGTCTTTCCTTACCCCACAGTAACAGTAACTAACTTAATCTTATCTCGGTGAAAACACATTGGCCCTTTGCAGAGCAAACTCACCTGGTTGCAGGTGCCCACAGGCATTTTCTCTTCAAAGAAATCTCAACTAAAACTTGAAATGCCCTTGTAGCACGAACCTAGAGTTAGGCAGCTTCTTCTCTTCCTCTAGCGGACCAGAGGATTGCCCCTGAAGTAGGTGGAATCCTCCCCATTCCCGCAGGGATGGGGCCCTGAACCTTTGTAAGCGGTCTCTGCCACTTCACCTGGCTCTTCTTGTGTTCCTCTTCAGGTGAGAACACACACCTCAACAAAAATATAGCTCTTTGTCAGAGCTGAGGGCCTGCAGCTGCAGCACACCTCTTCACTCTACTGAGCCCACTACTGAACTGTCTTTAAATTCCCCAACATTCTATCCTAATTTCCCTAGCTGCAACATTCCAAAGTGGCTTATGCAGTTGTGACAGTTTCTAAAATGATGTCATTCCTCAGTCTCAGCTAAAACTGAGAACAGAGTGAAATCCATTTAACTGGAGTTTCACAAACTGCCTTTCCTGTCTGCCATTAGGTCTAACTGGGATTCTTGTAACCCTGGGTAACAGGGGGGTTACACTCACCCTGGGCCACGAAAATGACTGTCCGCAGTCATTAGTTACCCGGCCTAGGCCATACTACCCTATGTGCTACCTACGGAGAGGGGTGATCGGGCCCCCTCCTACCATGTGCTAGGCGTAAGCAGGCAACACTAAGGGCCCAGAGGCCATCGGCTGACGCATCAGCCTCTACTCTACCCGCTAACTATGGGTACGCAATGGCTCTGGGAGAACTGTCCAGAGCATAGCTCTAATAGATCAGTACTGCAGCCCCTACTGCAGGTCAGGCCCACAGCCTGTCTACCCCCCCCAGCCCTCTAGGGAAAATCTATCTGCCTTTAACCAAATACCCAAAAACAAAATGCACAGGGGACCTCCCCCCAACTCTGGACACCATGCAACCACACACCAGGAGCTAACACCACACACAATGCATTACTCTCACACTCCCCCACAACCATACCTGTGGATGGAAAAGTTAAACACAGTAACCACAACAACAGTACTTTAAACACTACACTCTAAAGTACTACTGAGGAGCTCCGTTGAGACCCTCCTAATCTGCATACACAGTCCATCTAAACCCCTACCATCAAAACACTGGAGAATCCCCCAAATTTTTTGTTTTAGAAAAGTAGAAAAACAGTATAAACATTAGAAAACAATGACATTATTTACAATACACAATATCTGGGGGGATGGAGTGCCCTAAAAGTCCCATCTAGTGACCACAGTGCCAAAGTCCATTAAAGAGTCTCTCCCCGGCCGGAGCCCGGTGAAGCACAGTTCTAGCAGGCTAAAGTCCCGAAGGGGAGAACCTTTGAGGACAGTTCAAACATTTGGAGTCTGCTAGTGTAGGGTGTGTACTGCAATGTCATAAGAATAGAAAAGTCTGGACTTACCAGTCCCTTGTAAAATGAAAACGGTACCACACCTGGTCCTCAGCTGAAGACTCACCCTGGCAGCATTCTTCTGAAACAGCTGGGCGGATATCTTCTGGGAAACAACAGGAGGGCACATCTGGAAACTGCTGGGGTGATGTCATCTAGGAGGTGGAACCTTGGAACAGGAAGAAAAAGGAAAACTGCTGGCCTGAAGTCATCTGATAGCCAGGCGATGAATCAGGATACAGCAGGGCTGGTGTCCTCTCTGGATCTGAAATCATCTGATGGGCCAGTCGATGGATTCTGGAAGGCCAGTACACTTAAAACTGATGAATGTGGGGTACCTGGTTCCTGGAATGCCAGTCTGGCAGAACAACATAGGTACAGCAACAGCTGGATGCCAGCACTGGCTACCACTGGTCTGCTCTCCATTTGGTAGGCATGGGCACATTCACAGGAAGGTCTGCATTGTGGCAAATAGCACAACGGGTCAGGTGCTGGAATTATTACCCCGTCTGGGTGCTCATAAGCCACACTGTGAAAGGTTTCATGTCCTTCTCCATCCACAATTCGAACAGTGTCAATAAACAGTGTCCTGCCTCTTTTCCACTAGCTGTATTTTTCTTGAAACATTCTGTTCTTGACATACTTGTTTGCACACATTTCATTGCCTCTTTCCAAATCCAGGATTTCCTGCTTTTTTCAATCTCTTCCCAGATTCTCTGAGGAAAGGTAGGAAAGCACATCCCAAAGATTTAATTTGCTTTCCTACGAACCAGTCTTTCCTCTTTCCTAGATTTGGTCAACTTGAGACCTCTGGCCTGGCCAGTCCTGGTTCTGCCAGCTACGCATACTCAATGTGACATAGACTGGATCTCTAACTCTTCCTTGTGGGGGCAGAGCTGCAGAGTCACTACTCTCTTGTACCATTGGTTCCTCTGAGGCAAAAGCTTGAAGCAGTGGACCAGATCCTTCTTCACAAGGCCACGTAGGTTCCCCCCTTCTTCTTCGTCACTGAGAATCTGTGCCCAGGAGTGAGCAGTTGTCCTCACTCCTGAGACTGTCCACTCTTCACTGGGCGTGGAGGTAGAAACCTCCCATTCAAAGGCCTCCCTTGTCTCGTCTTCACCTATGAGACTTGAGCTACGCCCTTTTCTCCAAGGGTCTACTGATGCTCTTCCCGAAATGTCGCTCTGCGACTCAGACTCTGAAACATTGGCACATTGTTCTGTCTGTAAATCTGCACCCTCTTGCTTCGTGCCACACTCTGAGGGGCCTTCTCCAACAGGCTCCACCTGGTGCTGTGTGCTGCCAACTGCAGATTCTTGAACTTTTGTCTGTGTGGGAGCCAAGCAAATCTTGGGTGCTTTAAACAAACCATATTTCTCTAGGCGCCCAGAACAGTGAGGTATCATGAAGACGTCCCTTCCAGCATTTAAGCACATCATATATACTCGCACTGGATATCCAGGAATCGCCACATGAGGAGGCAATCGTCCCCCGTAGTAACACTTCTCAATTTTTTTCTCTTTTAGATATTTCCTGAAGAAGACCTAAGGTCGAAACGTAGATTTTTAACTCTATTTTCTATTTTCAGCGTGCATTTAATATAACCATTTTGTTTTGCTTTTAGACCACATGCTGACGCAGCGCCTTGTCTTTGTTTTTTTACAATTTGAACACTTCTCAATGTCCCTCAACTTGTCGACTTCTATTGCTATCACAGCCTGGGCATGATCCGGGAAGCGGACTGGTCCTGAAGCCATGACTGCAGAGAAAAACAAACAACGCTCACTGTTATTGCAAGTCCCACATCACTGGAAACTTTTTTTCTTTTCAAAATGGCTCCTCTGCTGCTGTGTTTGCATACTACCCCACCTGTAATGGCAACAGCAACACTTCTGATGCATCAGTGTACTGTAAATGGGTCAAGCCACTCGCATCTGATTTACACACTGTACTGATAACATTGCTCAAACTACACAAACTTGCACTGTTCTTTCAGCTAGCACATTTATATGATTTACCACAGACTTTTTATTTGCTGAAGACACTGCTCTAGCTTACAGTCCCATAAAGCCTCAGTATTTCATAGCATAGGATTGCCTGTATTTCTTGCGGCATATCTCATACAACTTACAGTCTCTCACATGGCTCTGAAAATTATACTGTTGTTGAACCTATAATTATGCTCACAATCTATTACTTAGAATTCTTGTTTTTAGCTTCTTTCAAACTTGGCACAGTCCTTACCGTGACTACACTGCTACACTAGTTCAGCTGGCTTTTGATAGATGGCACAGTTTGGCGATTTCTGTTGATGATACTCACTGTTATCAGTAGCTGTTTGTTGCGATGAACAATGGTCTGCAGCCAGTCTTGGAGACCTCTGGAAGGAAGTGGGCTGGCAGTCCTGCCGATTGTCCCTCTGAACACCACACTCACAGTCCAGACGATCGAGATGCGGGTTGAGCCCAAATTTGAACAGAAGTCAGTTTTTAAACTTTTTACTGCGCTTTAAATCACCGTGATGCTCCTCCTAACAAGCCAGTTCACACACCCCATTCACTCTCCCACTCTAATGCTGTGCAGTTGCTCTAGAGCTGGCTTGGGGGTGGGACTGATTGCAGTCTCACCAATCACTAGATGCCATGCAAATGAGCCTCTTTCCTCTTGAATGCTCTTCTCACAGCGATCGTCGAGCAGGAAAAACAAACTGCAAACCACTTTTTTTTTTTCTTTCTCAACTGCAGCTCCTCGGCGGGAGCCCATTTTAACCATTTATCATGGCCATTAAGCACAACAAGTCTCTCTGTCTACACAGAAAGCATTTCCAACATCTAGGGCATAATTTTTCTTTTGCTACCCACAGTTTTCCACACTTTTCTTTGTCACAAACATTTTTAAAAGCTGGCAAACACTGTCTTTTGATGCAGGACAAGGGCATACACACTTGGGCCTTACTGCTGCTTGGTAAACAGTTGGCAATATCACAACAGCACATAGACAGAAGCACACAGTGGCACATTTAGTTGGCAACTGCTTCAGACTTTTTGGGCTACCCACTGCCAGATAGTCAAAACGCTAGCCACCATCCAAGCAATCTTTCTTGTTCCTTCTCCCAAATTTCAACAGAATCCCAGCAGTGCCTTCAAGATGTAACCCCCAGTCAGTGCTAAACAGAGAGGGCTACTACACCAGCCTGTGTGGCTATGGACAGGTTGAGGGGCCTAGGTCCTATGATGCGGTGCCTCCATTTTTATAACCTGAAATTTGGGGAGAAAGGTGTCACTCGGCATGGTGATTAGGTTTGGCTACTCTGCACAGGGGCACCCAAATAACTCCGGACATAGGAAGCAATAACTGTAATGTCCAATACCAGAAGTTGGGATTCTAAAGTGTGGCTTTTATTCATATCCAACAAAATAAACTAAGCATAGATGGACCCCCACAGGGCTACATTCCTGGTAATGCAGATTTATGGAGATCAGAACACATCCTCTTTACACTGAAACCCTCAGGTTTCGAAACACTCTGGGCACTCTGCCCTAACTCTTTTTCGATTCCCTGGCTCGGCTCCCTTGCCAGCCTTCTGGACTACCTTCCTTCCATGGCTCGGCTCCCTGCCAGCCCTTTGGACACTTTCCATATAGCATGGAACATGTCTCGGTGGCTCCCTAAACCACCTCCGAACACTTCTGGCTCCATATGGGAATCTTCTTCAACAATCCCACGTCTGGGTACTTTCCTCAGGCACTGGCCAAGTACCTGAGAGAAAGCAACCGGTGTCTCAAAGCAAATCCGTAGAAGTGAATTTGGTTACTACTGATGGGGAGGGGGTGGGTCTCCCACCTCTTGCTCCCATAATTCATACCCGGCCATTTCTCTGGACTTTAACACCTCATCCTCTGAAAACACTTTACTGTGTAGAGTCTCTTTAAATGTACGTCACATTTAGTCTACTGTTTCTTCCATCCCACATGTGCTGAACTTGAAACAAACTTAATGCGTGGCTGTGTCCATTTCTCTAGACCCCCACAGAGTTAAGCAGTCCAATTCCCACAACTTTCAAAACTGTACTTGGCTGTCTTTTCCTGACCCCACAGTAACAGTCACTTAACTTCATCTCGTCTCAGGTGAAAACACATTGGCCCTTTAGCAGAGCAAATTCACCCCTTGGTTGCAGGTGCCTCACAGGCGTTTTCTCTTCAAAGAAATCTCAACCAAAACTTCTGGTGCCTCAGCACGAAACTAGATTTACTCAGCTTCTTCTTCCTCTAGCCAGACCAAGGGTTTGCCCATGGAAATAGGTGGAATCCTTCCCCCCCCCCATCCCCTGAACCTTTGTAAGTGGTCTCTGCCACCTCACCTGGCTCTTCTTGTGTTCCTCTTCAGGTAAGAACACACACCTCAACAAAAATATAGCTCTTTGTCAGAGCTGAGGGCCTGCAGCTGCAGCACACTTCTTCACTCTACTGAGCCCACTACTGAACTGTCTTCAAATTCCCCAACATTCTATCCTAATTTCCCTAGCTGCAACATTACAAAGTAACTTATGCAGTTGCGACAGTTCTAAAATGATGTCATCCCTCAGTCTCAGCTGAGACTGAGAACAGAGTGAGACAGTGTGAAATCCATTTAACAGGAGTTTCACAAGCTGCCTTCCCTGCCTGTCACTAGGTCTAACTGGCATTTTTGTAATCCTGGGTAACAGGGGGGTTACACTTGTTTTATAGGCGCAATCTGGGAGGGAGCACAGGGAAGTTAAGTGACTTGCTCAGGGTCACACAGTATGCAAGTGGGGGCTGTTGGTTGTGGAATTCAAACCCAGGTCTCCAGATTTGCAGCTCAGAGCCTTAAATCATTGCACTATACTGCCTTCCTTTCAAACTAGAGAAACCTATAGTACCGCTGTATACACAATATGCAAAATTAAAGAAAACATTTTAAAATCTATTCTATTGTGCTGAAATTTTTATGTATGTTGCTTCATCCAGACAGATTATTACCAGGCTTCAATGAAGATGTGTGGTCCCCCTGGTCCTCGCTAGGCCTGATGTGAGATGGTGGTCCAGTTCTGTGACTGTGCCGACTGACTCAGACTTGGCTCCCACAAGAAAGATCGACTCTGAGTCCATCTGTACCGGATGCCTGCTGGGCTGCCGCACTGCTGCAGTGTTTTTTAATGACAACTCCCAACCCCTCAACCTAGGCAAACAGCCCAGAACTCAGCAAGCACACCACAAATAAAACCTTGAGGCGAGGCAGTAGAAGTGGGGTAGCAAACACGGTAGTGGTAGCCAGCCGATGAACTGACGGTCACATCATGGGATCATGTGGTTCAGGACTTGAGATTTTCCTTCCTTTCCTGCTGGCCGGCCTGGGTGGCTGCTAACTCTAGCCTGCCCTGGTAGACTTTTTCCCACCACGTCTCTCTCTGTCTGAGGTTCTGAGTCTTTCACTGGCCACATCTCTCAATCTCTCAATCTCCCAAATCTGAGAGAAGAGATGTCATGCTGTGACTGTGGCCGATCCGAGATGGCACTGGAAAATGCACCAGTTTGCCATGTAGCTTGCTTCATGACGTTGTCACATTCCAGTTGGAGACAATCGTTGATCAATAATTCTTTCTGGTGACTGGCTGGCTACACACAAAAAAATACAACAGAAACTTGTGGGGGAAAAGGGAGAAGTGATTGGTACGTTTAGGCTGATTGTCAGCACGGACTGCCAATCACTGTCTGTCTGGTGTAGTGAAAGTCTGTGTGTCTTCTATTAGCAGCCAGGCACTAGCAAGCAATGCAAGATGGAAAGACAGTGCATTTTTGTTAATTCGGCGGCAGCCCCACCTGGTGCTATGTGATAAGGGTGACGGCAGGATGGCGACCCACGGAAGGGCAACAATCCGCAAGGGCGATTGAAAACATAAAGTGATTTAATGCAGGGCTTTGCTCCCCACGCCTTAAGATTCCTACCGGGGTCTAATCTGGGAAGGAGGGGAAATCCAGGGTCGCCCAAATTGTCGGGCCATTGTGCAGTCGCTTTGTGACCAGTCACCCACATCACAAGCTACCGCCCACCCCAGACCTAGACAGAACCATCATCGGAACCTCCCCCATAGCAAAGCTTAAAAAAACAAAAAAAAAAAACTGTTGTTTTCGGCCTCCCACATACTAAAATAAAAAATCAATTTTTTTTTTTTTTAATAGAATGAACCACAATATTGGAGGGGGCACATGCCCCCACAGGCCCTATGGGCATGATGCCACTGGTAAGGGTTCAACTTGATGCCACAAATGTGGGAGAAGTGTGGCGTTAGGGTTTTCAACCTTAACTCCACATCCCCCATGCTGCAAAAGGACAAGATCACACAGACAGCCATCATTGAGTAAGACAAACACACAACTGTCTTCAGATGGCGCAAATGCAGCACTGATGTACTACCTTCCTGGATTTGTATCTGTGGCTTGTATATTGAAAGACATACACACTCACTTCTGGCCACAGACAGAAATCCATGATACTCAAACTGGAACAGTACCTCTGTCTGCAGAAGCGCAAGCCCTGTGGTAAATTAGTTCTTTGGGGTTGTCAACTGCAACGCCTGCCCCCTCCTGAGCAAACAATGTCAGATGTGATGATCCTTCTTCATGCATGGACTGCAGAGTCCTGTTTGAAGAAAGCTATGACAGATTTTGTTAGCAACATGTGGTGAGCCATACTTCTCTACCTTTGAAGAGTGTATCACAAGTTGTGCATCGGACAGGAAGCTATGGGCTTAAGGTGAGGGGGCGGGCATTAGGGTTGACAACCCCAGAGAAGACCCCACCACGAATTTGCCAGTACTCTGGAAACTCAAAACCCTGTTTTTCATTTCCCTACTTTTTGCACTTTGTGGTTTTCAACCCTAATGTCTGCATTAACATAGGTATTTTTGCAGTTACTATACATTATGTAATCCTCCTGTTACACGGGGTTACTAGAATCCCAGTAAGACCTAGTGGCAGGCAGGGAAGACAGCTTGTGAAACTCCAGTTAAATGGATTTCACACTGTCTCACTCTGTTCTCAGTCTCAGCTGAGACTGAGGGATGACATCACCATAGAACTCTCACAGCTGCATGAGCCACACTGGAGTGCTGCAGTTGGAAGTTAGGATAGAATGTTGAGGATTTTTGAACAGAGTCTGTGTGCAGTCTTGACTAGAGAAGCAGCACAGTAGTCTGTGTGCAGGATCTCGGAGCCTTAAGCTCTGTTTTAGAGCTACTGTAAGGGAGGTGTGTGTTTCCACCGAAAGAGGAACACAGTAAGCTGATTGTGAAAGTGGTGAAGACCGCTGTTACTGGTCCATGTGCCCCATCCCTGAGCGGATGGGGGTAGAAAGGTTTGCCTGTCTTCCAGGGGCAACCCTCCTGGTTTTGGCTAAGGAAGAAGCTGCCTTATTTCAAGTTGTGCAGTGGCACCAGAAGTTGTGGGAGAGAAATTCCTGTGAGGAATCGCCTGTGGGGCACCTGCAACCAAAGGGTGAGTTCGCTCTGACAGAGGGCCTATGTTTTCACCTGAACTGTTGGAACATGGGGATTGGACTACTTAATTTGTAAGAGGTTTAGTGTAATAGACATTGCCAGTTAATTCAAGTAGGTTCAAGTCCAGCACAAAGGGTGAAGTAACGTGGGGATTGGACTGCTTAATCAGTAGGAGGCCTAGAGCAATGGGCTAAGCCAAGTAAAAGTATGTTCAAGTCCAGCACAATGGGAAAGCAAAACAAGTAGAGGAAATGTGACATACATTTAGCCTTAATCTACATTGCCAAGCTTTACAGAATGAGATGTTTAATGTCCAGAGAAATGGCCAGGTATGACTTGTGGAAGCGAGAGGTGGGAGACCCCCCCCCCATTAGTAGTAACCAAATTCACCTCTACAGATTTGCTCTGTGGCACCTTTACTTTCTCTCAGGTACTTGGCCAGTGCCTGAGGAAAGTACCCAGACGTGGGATTAAAAGGAGAACTCCCTGATAGAGCTGAGGTGCTCTTAGGTGATTTAGGGAACCACCAGAAAAGGTTTCCATGACATATAGAAGGTATCCGAGTGGCCAGCAAGGGAGCCGAGCCAGGGAAATCCCAGACAGTGTACAAGTTCAGGCTGTGTACCCAATGTAGTGTGAAAGTCTGGGCTGTGTGCCTGGTGGGATCACAGCCTGAGGGCTGGAGTGTTGAAGAAGTGTTCCTGATTCCTTTTATCTGCATTACCAGAAGTGTAGCCCCGTTGGGGGTCTGTCTATGCTTTGTTTGTTCTGCTTGGATGTGAATAAAAGCCACACTTTAGAATCCCATTCCTGGTATTGGACATTACAGTTATTGCTTCCTGTGTTTGGAATTACTTGGATGCCCCTGTGTAGAGTAGCCAAACCTAGCCCTTGTGCCGAGTAACCTATTCCTCCCCGAACCCAGACCCCACCCGGTACTGCTGTCAGATTCAAACAGCATACCACCTGTCTGCAAAAAGGCCGGGATGGGGTTGCACATATAAATGCAGCACCAAGTAATATAATGAGAAAATAAATGCTTGTTTGTAAATATCAGCAGCTGTCAGATCTACGTTAATTTGGAACTTCAGGTACAATCAATGAATTACAGGGGTAGGAAAGAGTCAGTAAGAAACTCCCAGTTTATGTCCATCTAGAAATAACACTTGCTTCCAACCTGCCCTCAAAAACTCACTAATCTGCACAATCAATACCAGTCAGATTCTTAGAAGTGTGACAGCAGAAAAGGCCTGATAAGGCCCACCAAGTCTGACCACAGCCTGTGTCTGGACACAGCTATCTGCTTGGACCTGTGCCCCCCACCCTTAACACTCCTCTGTGGCTGTCCCATGCCCTTTTGAATCCCTCCACTGTTTCTTCTTCAGCGACTGCCTCCGGAAGCTGTTCCACCTTTCCACCACTCTCTCTCTGTGAAATAGTATTTCCTAATGTTACCCCTGAACTGCTCCCTCGTCCTCTGATTAACTTTCATCTGGAAGATGCTTTCCACTGGCACCGTTTATACCCTTAAGGTACTTGAAGGTCTCGATCATGTCCCCCCTCTGTTCCAGGGAGTACATGTTCAGATCCCTCAACCTTTCTTCGTAGGATAGGTGGCTTAACCCTTTCACCATCTTTGTCACTCTTCTCTGAATCCGCTCCAGCCTCCCCACATCCTTTTCCAAGTATGGCCTCCAGAACTGGACTCCGTACTCTTGTTTTGTTTGTGCCTAGGAGCGTGTCTTCATTTTACAGCTTGTGCCTGCTCCATCGCCTCAAAAAAAACTAATATTTTATAATGTATGTCTCTGTTTTTATAAACGACCGCATAATATTTATGAGTAAGTTGATTGTAGAATTATGTGAACATTTGACAATAGGTCCAAACGTTACTGAACAGTAAATTAACAAATTGCATTTGGGACTGTAACTATCGCAATATCCTTAGAAGGAAACTTGAACTATATATACTTAACTGGGCGTTTGCATATGTCTAAAATGTTGTAGCGCTGCCCCCGAAATATTGCACAGGTCCACAAATACTGTCCAGAGTTAAAAGTACATGGAAGGCTCCAAACTTTCATTACCTCATCGGAGTTTGTGATCTGCATACTGCGGACGAGAGTACAAGGTAAAGCTTGAAAAGTGCATCGGTTACAGCCTGTTTATTTCAAATAATGTGGGTTAAATGGGTGTTTTTCCTCCGCAGCTACCCGTGCTTCTTTGCTGCCGAAAGATAGTTGACCACCGGAAGAATACAATTATGAATCTACAATTGAATTTTGACCAGAACGCACGTTTTTTTTTTTGGGGGGGGGGGGGAAAGTATTACTAAATGAGACAACTCTTCTTTCGCGGGTCTTTATTACCAAGACATCACATAATGCGTGCCAGAGTCTGTTTTCTTCATCTTTCACCGACTATTCAAAGAGCGGACCGAAGAGGTGGTATCAAATGACAAACGTATCCAACCCACCACTCATACCTCTCAAGCGTTTGTCATGACAATGAGGGACACATACATTTACTAGAAACGTATTCACAACCTTGAGCATACGCTCAGAACACTGTGCAAACTACTACGTTTACTCACAACTTTTTCTTTTAGCATTTTACTATACTATGTATGTTTTAAAATATTTACAGCACATTGTCAGTTTATTCAGCGTATTTCCACGACGGACGGGGCCATTCGGTGCCAGTATGGGACGTATACCACCACCTGGTGGTGGTCCCCACACTCAGTGCTACGCCGTAAGTGCCATGGGTCGTGCAACACGTGCCTGGTGACAGAAAGCCTCGATACCCCTTTGTTTATGGGGGCTCACTACTCGGGACAAACGAAGATCACGTGCGCACTGGTCACATGCTTCTAACTGGGGACCATGATGACGTTAAACCCAGCCAGCCAATTATCAGAGCGCTGTATCTGGTGGTGGCGTGTACACGCGCTCAGTCTATAAAGAGGGGGTGAGAGCCTTATTTCAGGACTGAGCTACTTGCTACGAAAGGTGAGTACAACTGGTAGTATCGGTTTTCTTCTTGAATGGCGATTTGTTATTTTGTTACGGTTCGTTTGGATGCTCCGTTTTACATTTAATAAGGATTAAGCGGAATGGGATATATACAGGTTATTTTATTCGTGTGTGTTTGCCCCGGGCTGATCTTATGAATTACAAACCTGGGCTTTTAATTTAATTCGAGTTTCAGTGGCTACTGTATTGGAGTTTGTTGAGGGAGACGAGTAAAATGCTTAAACAAACCTGCCACTTTGTAATGTGGACGATCCCATTTCAAGGCTTTACAGAATTTAAACTTTTTTTTTTCCCCAGAGTAGTGTTTTTGGCGGACATGACCCAATGAGTTGCTCCATCTCCGTTTTTTCATCGGATCACGTCCGCAAGCGGACTTCGACGGGGTGCAGTCAGTGCTTTGCCTGCTTGTTTTATCCTGGCTGTGTTTTCCTTTATCTTATTTTTGTTTCCCCTTTGCTGTTTCTGTTGGCATGAGCCGCATGCTTTATATTTTTTCCTTGGATCCGATCCAGTTTTCGATATCCTGGAAGTGTAATTCATTCTGCCGTTAGGGAATGGCTGAATCGCGCGATCCAAGGCGGAAACAAAACCGAGAGCCATAGCAGCAACAATATCACGTAGTTCTACCTGCCAGTGGAGTGGCCCCGTTTCTTCTCTTCCTAAATACAGATTAGGAGTTTCCGGTTTTCGAGGCACGCAACTGTTGGGGTAGGTAACCAGCAGTGTTGCGTAAGTAGCGCGTGACATAACCCCCCCCCCCCCAAAAACCAAAAAAAACCGCAGCCTTGGGAGTGGCATTTATTCCACTAGACTACAAGCTGACACCCAAGCTCTGAAAGTGCATTTAACCCAAATCCTGGTGGTTTCGTGGTTTTCTCGTAGCGTGCTGCGTGGCCGTCTGACTTGAGCAGCTGTGTCCTGCCAAAACACCACCAAACATGCAAAATATCCTGATATTACAGTAGGATATATAACTTATTTCCTGTAAACGTTACAGAAAGCTGTGGCACCTTAATTAGCTTAAAATGTTTCAAAACACTATAAACTGCTGAAAACTACAACACTTGATCTTACGTTTTTGATTAGAGAAAAATCTGTAGCATTGGTGAAGGTTATATATTGACCTGGGGGAAAAATCAGGCTTCTGTATGAAGTGGCCCACTTGAGGCTTCTTAAAAGGTGGCAACCCTGTTTTCATTTCCATGCCAGTGTCCTCTCATTTTTCATTGCTGATTTTAAACGGCAGTACAAGGGGCACCGTTTGGGTACATTTCTGCAATTATCGTATTTTAGAGAAATATTGCAAAATCCCTTTTTTCTTTTCATTGTACTCTATAAATACACGTAAGCATTAATCACCGACGAAGGTGGCATCTAATGGGGAGTTAATGCATGGTTAAGACCATACCTCTCAACCTCCTGCCTCATAAATCAGGGACAATACTTAAAAAAAATCAGGGACAAAGGACCAAAATCAGGGACACTTCTTCAAAACTGGAGATATTCACTCAGAAAGCTGGTAGAATAAAGGGCTTAGTGTAAAATGCATTTTCTAAAGAAGAACAAGTCTATAACTTTAATGTTTGACATTAATTTGTGCTTATAACCCCTGCTGTTTGGTCACGGAAACACAATTTTTAGGAGGGACAGAGTAAAATTTTGAGGCAAAATCAGGGACATCCGTGAAAATCAGGGACAGTTGAGAGGTATGGTTAAGACCGTTGTGGCACGAGGCCAGAGGTTGAGCGCGTACAACGGTCCAACCATGCATTAACTCCCCATTAGATGCCACCTTCAGATGGGATTCATGCGCTTGTAACATGGCTTGTGCAAATCAAGTTTCATGTTGATATTCTTTGCCTTATGATAGACCGATCAGCAGTACGAATTATGTAAATTACTTATTTTTGGTTTATATGTGCTTGTTTATAAGGCTCTGTGTAAGTGCCAGAATGCACGTGCACGTTGCACTGCCGACATCAGGTAGCAACTTTTGACACATTACCACTTTGCTTTATCTTGCAAGACAGAGATAACATATTCTTGTGAGTTATAGCCGTCCCACTTCTATTCGGCTGTTCTACTTGTCTGCATAATTTTTTTTTTGCTGATATTGGTGCCCTGGTGCATTGTGGAACCTATTTATTTACTGCATACTTTACTGTGCCCCAGGACTGACAGTACTTTTCTTAGCTCAGTGTGTAGACCTCCCCTACCGTTTCCGACCAATAGGTGGCACTTATACAACAGCACACCACTTCTGCTGTTTTTCTACGCGATGTCTTTCAGGCTGGTATACTTTTACTCCCACTACTGTTATTTCTAGGTAGATGCGTGTGTACTATAACAGTGCACTTTGAGCTTGCAAATACGTTTTTTTTTTTTTTTCCTCTCCGTTGCTCGCCACACTCCCCAACTCAATTGCTCGTTACCCCACACTGCATTTACCACCAATAGGTGGTGTTTTTCAAATATCCGCACACCAGCTCAGTTCATATAGTTTTAGTGCCTATTGCTTGTTTCTACTTACGACTACTGCATTCCACTGTTTTGCGACTCATCTCCTACCATCTAGCTGGGTCCCTGGGTGAGACTATTCTTCACCTTTCTTTGCTGTCTCGGCACAACCACTCTTCACTCACCGTACAACAGACCGGTGCCACTGCCATTCACTGTCACTATCTCTGTTAGTAGTGCCACCTATTGGTGAGACTTGCGGAGATATATGCACTCTTCACTTCAAATGCGCGCTTCACACTTCTCAGACTCATGCACACTGCAACCGGTACTCCAGCCTTTTCTTCTGCGCACTCCTGATGCCAACGCGGCATTGTCGTGATATAATGCCATGTTGCTCTTCTACCACCTGACCCCATTCAGCCAGTTGTCTTCCTTCTTTTACATGTTCTCATTTTTGCCGTCTTACAAAGTAAGATATTGTATTATATAGTGACAGGTTGTTCTGCATAGACATGCATCGCTGGCCAAATGTTGTATCACAGTTCAGAGTTTGTGGAACACGGCGTTACCCTCCTGTGGTACAACAACATCTTGGTTGTTTTTGAAAGCGCACGAGCCAGCACTTTAACAAAAGAAAAAAAAAGTGTACATCATGAAGTCAAACAGCAAACTGACAGGATGGCGGTGGCGTTTTTTTTTTTTTCATTTATTTGTTGGGAGTCACTATACACTATTAAAAAAAAAAAAAAAAATACTAGCTGGGCAACTGTGCTCTACCAGTCTGTGCTGCCACTCGGGATCTGATTCCATGTGACCTCTCTAGCTTCCTCTTGAGGTCTAATGGAATCTGAACCCCTAGGTGGCAGCACAGGCTGGTTGGGCACAGCTGCCCAGCCAGTATTCTCTCTGTTTTGCCCACAGGGGTTGGTGGATAAAGCCTTTGCTCTGGTGCTGTACTGTTTACATTGGCATCATCCTAAGACAGCCTCAGTATGTTCAGTAAAAAGTAGCCACAATGGAAGCAGTTTTTAAAATTACCAGTGACTTGTATTGGCTTGAGGCATTTACATAAATAAAGCTGGCTTTTAAAATATGGAGGAAGCAAAATATGCAGCATCTAAGGGTGTCACAAATGCATTTTTGCTTAAAACTCAACCAATTTGCATAACTGCTGCTTTAAGGAACACTTCCAAAATAAAACTTGCTAGTGTTCTTGTTTGAGAAATACTGATGTGGATATAAGGCTTTGACAGGTAAGTCAGTGAGGCATGGGGTGAGGAGCCTTGCCCACTGGTTGTCCAAAATGTTGAACTTGTACTGTGATAAGCAGCATGGTACCAGTTAGCTGCTGTTCATATTTTTTTTTTCCATCATCCTGCACAAACATGAAAGCCGTACTCCATTTACTAGTGTATGGAGTGAGATTTGGGGATTTAAGTTGTTCATTTCATGGACTGGAAGTAGCTGCTGCAGATACAGTCGCACACGGGGTATCCCGGGGTTGTGTGATGCCCCAACTCTTCAGCATCATTCCTGAGGCGGTATACAGAATGCAAGCAGCCTGGCATTTGGTATGATGTCCGCCAAGGAAGTCTGGGATGTCCCCGGTGTGTCTGTTCGTTGTCTAAGTGAAAAATGCACAGTTATTGATTAATTCATGAAGACGTCTGGTCGAAATGTCTATTTTAACTTAATTTTCTTGCTTCAGCATGTATTAAAAGAACAAGTAGCACCAGAAAGTGTTTAAGTGGCCAATTACATTTCTTTTTGTTAATTTGGGTGTCTACATGGTATTAAAGAACAGGAGATGCCATTAGGAAAACTTTGACATAACACTTTTATACAGTCCAGCTTGTATTTCACACGAGTTATGTATTTCTCTTCCCCTTTATTTATTACTGGGGTGATTTGCATGAAAATGGGATCTTTGCTCCTGAGAAGTTTGATTCCTGTTGCTTTCTCCCTACCTAAAGTTATAATGCACTGCGTGTGACATCGCAGTTACTTCCATAGCAACAGATTGTGATGTCACAACAGAGGATTATGACATGAAGTAGGGAGTAAGCTATAGAAGCAGATGAACTCTAAGGATATACAGTAGATCATGTATTCATGCAGGTTTTCTTGCTAATAGGGAGGAGAAATCTATAGGATATATATATATATATATATATATATATATATGGAATGCAGGCTGACTCGTACCTAAATATGGTGTTTTTAAACTTTTCTTTGAGACGTCAACAGCTCTTTAAGTGTGGTGTGTGTGTGTGTGTGTGTGTGTGTGTGTGTGTGTGTGTGTAACAGTTCAGTCTCTCTAGTGATACTCTAGCTTTGTTACCCTTCATGCTTTCGTGTTGCCTAACTCCTTGATTGGGAAGTCACAGGTGACCAATCTGTCAGAACGCAAATGATTCTTGTTGATCAGCCATACTGTCTTGTCTGTCACTGAGAAATGTGGGGTATAGAGGGAAATTCAGCCTCCTGTTTAACGTACTGTTCTCACATCACATCTAGTACTATCTGACAGATAACGTATGTAACCATGTATGTAGGATTGCATCCACACAGTCCATGTTCTGCTCTGTAAATTTGCAATCAGTGCATTATAATTAGTCCTGGTTGGCTCCTGAAAAAGGGACTTGTCTTGGTGGGCCCACCCAGTCGTCAGAATTCAAATAGATAACAGTTCGCTAATTCTTTAACGCATTTTAAAATGTGTGCTGTCCATGGCTATCTGAAATGTTCACTGCAGTTCCGAGACAAAAGGAGGAAACCAGAACTATACAGGGGCTACACATCCTCTGTACTAGCACAGTAAACGCATAACCTCTAAATATGCAAAGTAGATATCCAGTGCAGTGCACATTCCATGTAATGTTGGATACATGTAAGCATTAATTCCCGCTGAAGGTGGCATCTAATGGGGAGTTAATGCATGGTTGGGACCCTTGTGGCACGAGGCCAGAGGCTGAGGGGTGCAACGTCCCAACCATGCATTAACTCCCCATTAGATGCCACCTTCGGCGGGGATTAATGCGCTTGTAACACGACAAGTGTGACGCAAGTAACCATCACCCTTGAAAACTTAGCTCTTCCGATGGCCTCTTCTACTCCTGTGTCTCCGTTTCTGCGTGTGATTCCTGTCGTCATGCTAGGTCCGTGCTGGAAGGCAGTGAGCTGGCAGAAGAGCAACACGGCATTATGAGACGATAATGCCTTGTTGGGCTGTTGTGGGAAGCGTGATCACGAGCCCAACACGGCATCATCGTCTCATAATGCCGTGTTGCTCCTGCACCATGTGATGCCGTCCCGCCTATCGCGTGGCGCCCTGACATGGCTCTCAATAATGCCGTGTTACAAGTTATTTTGGTATGTATAGTAGTAACACACGTTCAGAACTAACATGGGCATTGAGATGTCTCCGGTTTTAGTGAAATATTTATTTTCCAGTGCTGCCTGTGTGGATCTTGCCATAAATTGATTGTTGCTGTGTTGGGGGGAGGGTAGCTCCTGTAACCTAGGGGCAACTGATG